>PYHX02000467.1:114003434-114028037 GCA_004302925.2 Cochliomyia hominivorax | reverse complement strand
ATTTTGATACCAATTTGGACCCTTATATGAAATATTGAAATTTTGAAAATTTTCAAAGTTCAATTTCTCAAAATCATGATTAATTTTCAATATTCTCTCTTCTGTTCTGAATTCTATAGGAGTGTAGCTTTCCTCGTACTAGGCCCCTATAGCGCACCTTTTTTCGTTTGGCCCATATTTTGATACCAATTTGAACCCTTATATGAAATATTGAAATTTTGAAAATTTTCAAAGTTCAATTTCTTAAAAATCATGATTTTAATTTTTATTATTCTCTTTTCTGTTCTGAATTCTATAGGAGTGTAGCTTTCCTTCGTACTAGGCCCAATAGCGCACCTTTTTTCGTTTGGCCCATATTTGATACCAATTTGAACCCTTATATGAAAATATTGAAATTTTTAAAAATTTTCAAAGTTCTTTTTCTCAAAATCATGATTAATTTTCAATATTCTCTTTTCTGTCTGAATTCTATAGGAGTGTAGCTTTCCTCCGTACTAGGTCCCCATAGCGCACCTTTTTTCGTTTGGCCCATATTTTGATACCAATTTGGAACCTTATATGAAAATATTGAAATTTTTAAAATTTTCAAAGTTCTTTTTCTCAAAATCATGATTAATTTTTATATCTCTTTCTGTCCCGAATTCTATAGGAGCGTAAGCTTTCCTTCGTACTAGGCCCCTATAGCGCACCTTTTTTCGTTTGGCCCACATTTTGATACCAATTTGGAAACCTTATATGAAATATTGAAATTTTGAAATTTTCAAAGTTCTTTTCTCAAAATTATGATTAATTTTCAATATTCTCTTTTCTGTTCTGAATTCTATAGGAGTGTAGCTTTCCTTCGTACTAGGCCCCATAGCGCACCTTTTTTCGTTTGGCCCATATTTGATACCAATTTGGACCCTTATATGAAAATATTGAAATTTTTAAAATTTTCAAAGTTCTTTTTCTCAAAATCATGATTAATTTCATAATCTCTTTTCTGTTCTGAATTCTATAGGAGTGTAGCTTTCGTCGTACTAGGCCCTATAGCGCACCTTTTTTCGTTTGGCCCATATTTTGATACCAATTTGGACCCCTTATATGAAATATTGAAATTTTGAAAATTTTCAAAGTTCAATTTCTTAAAATCATGATTAATTTTCAATATTCTCTTTTCTGTTCTGAATTCTATAGGAGTGTAGCTTTCCTTCGTACTAGGCCCCTATAGCGCACCTTTTTCGTTTGGCCCATATTTTGATACTAATTTGGAACCTTATATGAAAATATTGAAATTTTGAAAATTTTCAAAGTTCTTTTTCTCAAAATTATGATTAATTTTCAATATTCTCTTTTCTGTTCTGAATTTTATAGGAGTGTAGCTTTCCTTCGTACTAGGCCCCCTATAGCGCACCTTTTTTCGTTTGGCCATATTTTGATACCAATTTGGACCCTTATATAAAAAAACAGAAATTTTGAAAATTTTCAAAGTTATTTTTCTCAAAATCATGATTAATTTTAATATTCTCTTTCTGTCCCGAATTCTATAGGAGTGTAGCTTTCCTTCGTACTAGGCCCCTATAGCGCAACCTTTTTTCGTTTGGCCCATATTTGATACTAATTTGGAACCTTATATGAAAATATTGAAATTTTGAAAATTTTCAAAGTTCTTTTTCTCAAAATTATGATTAATTTTCAATATTCTCTTTTCTGTTCTGAATTCTATAGGAGTGTAGCTTTCCTTCGTACTAGGCCCCAATAGCGCACCTTTTTTCGTTTGGCCCATATTTGATACCAATTTGGACCCTTATATGAAAATATTGAAATTTTTAAAATTTTCAAAGTTCTTTTTCTCAAAATCATGATTAATTTTCAATAATCTCTTTTCTGTTCTGAATTCTATAGGAGTGTAGCTTTCGTTCGTACTAGGCCCCTATAGCGCACCTTTTTTCGTTTGGCCCATATTTTGATACCAATTTGGACCCTTATATGAAATATTGAAATTTTGAAAATTTTCAAAGTTCAATTTCTTAAAATCATGATTAATTTTCAATATTCTCTTTTCTGTTCTGAATTCTATAGGAGTGTAGCTTTCCTTCGTACTAGGCCCCTATAGCGCACCTTTTTTCGTTTGGCCCATATTTGATACTAATTTGGAACCTTATATGAAAATATTGAAATTTTTAAAATTTTCAAAGTTCTTTTTCTCAAATCATGATTAATTTTCAATAATCTCTTTTCTGTTCTGAATTCTATAGGAGTGTAGCTTTCGTTCGTACTAGGCCCCTATAGCGCACCTTTTTTCGTTTGGCCCATATTTTGATACCAATTTGGACCCTTATATGAAATATTGAAATTTTGAAAATTTTCAAAGTTCAATTTCTCAAAATCGTGATTAATTTTCAATATTCTCTTTTCTGTTCTGAATTCTATAGGAGTGTAGCTTTCCTTCGTACTAGGCCCCAATAGCGCACCTTTTTTTGTTTGGCCCATATTTTGATACCAATTTGGACCCTTATATGAAATATTGAAATTTTGAAAATTTTCAAAGTTCAATTTCTTAAAATCATGATTAATTTTCAATATTCTCTTTTCTGTTCTGAATTCTATAGGAGTGTAGCTTTCCTTCGTACTAGGCCCCTATAGCGCACCTTTTTTCGTTTGGCCCATATTTTGATACCAATTTGGACCCTTATATGAAATATTGAAATTTTGAAAATTTTCAAAGTTCAATTTCTCAAAATCGTGATTAATTTTCAATATTCTCTTTTCTGTTCTGAATTCTATAGGAGTGTAGCTTTCCTTCGTACTAGGCCCCAATAGCGCACCTTTTTTGTTTGGCCCATATTTTGATACCAAGATTATAGCATTCCTTCATGTTAGGCCCCATTAGAGCACCTTCTTTAGTTTTGGTTTATTTTTGATATTATATGTAAGATCCTTGATATAAGTAGGTTCCTTTATATTGTTTATAACTATATTAAGAAATTGTAAAAATATTATTAAAATATAAGAACAAAAATTTTCAAAAGTCGTTACGCATTGGTTCTATTAAGTATACGTCACTAACATTTTCAAAAATGTTATTAAAATTGAATTCTGTTAACTTTTCACTCTCTGAGCAAGAGAAATGTTAATTAACAGAATTTTGAAAAAAGTAGCTAACTGTCGTAGCTAACTTCACACACTTAAAGTTAATATGTCCTCTTGAGGGTATAAAAATGAAGAACAATTTCAAAGAAAAGAAACTAATTATAATCGTGAAAAACATCTGAGATTGTTTAGACCATTTAAGATTTGAATTGAAAAAATCCAAATACTCCTGTTATACAACCTTCCCTTTCTTTCAAACTTTTAAACTGAAAACTTTAGGTTCCTCAAAGCTAAAACTTGTGAAAAGAACAAAAAATGTGCAACAAATCCAAAAACTCAGAAAAAAATTATTTTTGCCAACAATACTTTTCCACAACAATTCACATATCTGTACATGAACATATATGCAACAGAGTACTATATGCTACACTTATTATTAGCAACATGTTGAATATTGCAACAAAAAAGCCAAATCTTAGACAACTGTATGAATAAACAGCAAACAGACAGACAAAAAAAAACTAACAACAAGTTAATAATGAAGCTACTTAAAAGTTTAAATAAAAGAAAGAGAAAAATCCATATAAGAAGTTTTCTTTAAAAGAAAAACCAACCATAATTTTATGACTCGTTTAATATGACATCGGTAGAGGAGAAAAAAATAAACAGCAAAAACATGCTATAACTTTTTTATGGCAAAAGTTTTTGGCTTAAGAAAATTTATATAAGAGAATAAATAAATATAAAAAATAATGTGTGACATACTTTTAGGCAGCCATAAAATAAAATAAAATCAAATTGATATGAAAATAATAACGTTATTTTTAAATTATTTGCATAAGGATCAACACTCACACACACAAAGAATTTGATAATAAAAAAGTTTAATATAAACACACACATAAACTTTTCCATAAACATACACACACACATTTTTTACATAAAAGAGGAGAGAACACGATCTAACTTATGAAATATTTATACCCTACACCATCGTAGGTGGTTGGGTTATTATATGTTTGTGCTTATGTAATACCCACTTTTAGATATACCGTTCGAATCTGAAACACTTTTAGAGTCGATTTACCGGGCTCCCATATAACCCCCAGAAGTAATAATTTTTAAAATTCATAAATTTAACATAGATGTAAGTATAAATCCGAATATCAAATTATACGAGGGTAGTTCTTTACTTTTTTCTCCCTACCATTTTTAAACAAATATGTGGTGTAGGGTATAAGAAAGTCGGACTCGATCAAATATAACATTTTTACTTATTTTCATATAAATTTGGAAGTTATTTTTAAATAATTTATTAGAAAAAATTGGATTGAAAATTGATTTATTTCTATTTCTTTATTAGCGGAATTCTCTCAATTACAATTTCTCTTTTTCCCAATTCGATTTTAATTTAATGTCAATTATTTATGCACCAAATAGAAAAATGACTACAAATTTGCTGTTGATGGTTTTTTTTTTTTTTTCAACCTTTTTTTCTTATCATGATGTTTGTGTGAAAAATTAAACAAATTTATACATATTTGCATTTTTTTTTTGGAAAAGGTTTTAACGTTTTTTCATTCCTCAATATTGTTTTGTTTTCGAAAAAAATTTGATTGAATTGTCGATTCGGAAGAAAAAACAAAAAAAGAAAATGTTAGAAAAATACCAAAATGTAAATTGAGCAAGAAACAAACAAATAAAAAGGAAAACAACGTTAAGAGGTAAGTACTTCAAAAATAGAACTTGAAGCCTTTAAAGGAATGAATTCTTGGAAAGTCATATTAGAGCGAAGATTAATGACAGTTAAAGTCATTTCAATTTTTAGTGAAAATTGCAATTTAAGTGAAAATTAAAATTTTTAGTGAAAATGCTATTTTAGTGAAAATTGAAATTTTAGTGAAAATTGAAAATTTAGTGAAAATTGAAATTTTAGTGAAAATTTCAATTTTTAGTGAAAATTGAAATTTAAATTTTTAGTGAAAATTTAAATTTTTAGTGAAAATTTCAATTTTTAGTGAAAATTTCAATTTTTAGTGAAAATTTCAATTTTTAGTGAAAATTTCAATTTTTAGTGAAAATTTCAATTTTTAGTGAAAATTTAAATTTTTAGTGAAAATTTAAATTTTTAGTGAAAATTTAAATTTTTAGTGAAAATTTCAATTTTTAGTGAAAATTTCAATTTTTAGTGAAAATTTCAATTTTTAGTGAAAATTTCAATTTTTAGTGAAAATTTCAATTTTTAGTGAAAATTTCAATTTTTAGTGAAAATTTCAATTTTTAGTGAAATTTCAATTTTTAGTGAAAATTTCAATTTTTAGTGAAAATTTTAATTTTTAGTGAAAATTTCAATTTTTAGTGAAAATTTCAATTTTTAGTGAAAATTTCAATTTTTAGTGAAAATTTCAATTTTTAGTGAAAATTTCAATTTTTAGTGAAAATTTGAATTTTAAGTGAAAATTTCAACTTTTAGTGCAAATTTAAATTTTAAGTGAAAATTTCAATTTTAAATGAAAATTTCAATTTTTAGTGAAAATTTCAATTTTAAGTGAAAATTTCAATTAGTAAAAATTCCAATGTTTAGTGAAAATTTCAATTTTTAGTGAAAATTTCAATTAGTAAAAATTTTAATTTTTAATGAAAATTTCCATTTTTAGTGAAAATTTTAATTTTAAGTGAAAATTTTAATTTTAAGTGAAAATTTCAATTTTTAGTGAAAATTTCAATTTTAATGAAAATTTAAAGTGAAAATTTGAATTTTTAGTGAAAATTTCAATTTTTAGTGAAAATTTCAATTTTTAGTGAAAATTTCAATTTTTAGTGAAAATTTCATTTTTTAGTGAAAATTTCAATTTTTAGTGAAAATTTCAATTTTTAGTGAAAATTTCAATTTTTAGTGAAAATTTCAATTTTTAGTGAAAATTTCAATTTTTAGTGAAAATTTCAATTTTTAGTGAAAATTTAAATTTTAGGTGAAAATTTGAATTTTTAGTGAAAATTTCATTTTTTAGTGAAATTTCATTTTTTAGTGAAAATTTCAATTTTTAGTGAAAATTTCAATTTTTAGTGAAAATTTAAATTTTTAGTGAAAATTTCGATTTTTAGTGAAAATTTAAATTTTTAATGAAAATTTCAATTTTTAGTGAAAATTTCAATTTTAGTGAAAATTTCGATTTTTAGTGAAAATTTCAATTTTAGTGAAAATTGAAATTTTAATTTTTAGTAAAAATTTAAATTTTTAGTGAAAATTGAAATTTTAATTTTTAGTAAAAATTTAAATTTTTAGTGAAAATTGAAATTTTAATTTTTAGTAAAAATTTAAATTTTTAGTGAAAATTTCAATTTTTAAGCTTATCATTCCGTCTGTAATGCCAGGAAGGACTAATCTTTGATCCGATAAAGTATATGTATTCCAAATTTATGTCAAAATCGATCAATTTAGCGATTTAGCCATGTCCGTCTGTCTGTTGGAAACATTCTCACTCTCGTTCTTAATCTGCTATACAAAACAAGCGGAAACAGTTCAGTAACAAATTTATAGACCCGTAATATCAGAGACATGAAATTCAGGTAATAAACTTTTGTTAATTTAATTTTTGTTATTCCGTTTGAGAAAGCATCATCTAAGACCCATAATGTATATAATATATTCAAAATCTGAGACGATTAAGATATGTCCGTCTGTCATTTGTTGGCACTCTCACATCCACAATAATGAAGAGAGCTCTATGGGACTTGGCCTAAGTAGTTGTTATTGTCGTGAGCAGCTTCCTTAAAACCAGTAAAGTCGGTTTAGTATATTTAAATATACATACTGATATCTAAAGGCAGGATGATCTTATAAGGGAAGATCATCTGTAGAATTTTCAATATAAGTAGATCCAAATCGGTTCAGAAGACAAAAATTATAGTCAAAAATATAAGTAATTTTATGATACATTAAGGTTTCTTTGTTATATTTAAGGAAAATTTGCATATATTGTATACGTTTGTGAGGGCATAGTACATGTGTATGTACGAAACATAATGTATTTAATTCTTACACATTGGTGGTGGAGGGATTTGAGGATTCAGACGAATTCTTCAAATTAAAATAAAATTTAACTGTTATTTATAGTTAAATCTCATTAATTTACGATTAATAGAAATAAAGTTTAAATAAAAAATATGTCAAATTTTAAGACTCCTAAATAATTACACTCCTTTAAACCCTGTATATCTGCCTATAGAAGAAGCTAAAAGTAGCACAAGTTAAAAAATTGCAAACAAGTTAATTTAGACAAAAAAACCCAGAAAAAAAGGGCAAAAAACTCACCCTCCCAACTTTTCTTAACACAAACAAAATATACAGTTCGCAAAAAAAAGACAACAACAAAAATCAACAAGAACAAACAAACAACTAAAATAACTAATGCAAAAACCCGAACCAAAGAGGGGTGTGTAAACGATTTAAATATGCATGTCGGTACTCTCTAAAAAAAGCTCCTGAGATGATTTTTCATGTGCTTGTTAATAGATTTTCATCCTGTTTTTTTTTTGTTTTTGTTTCTGTTTCCAGAGGTTCCTTCGATAACAACGCACCAGCTTCTAGAGAATAGCAAAAAAGGAAAGAGTAAGTCGCTTTAAAGAAGCATAAATTAATAAAACAGAAGACAGGGGTAGATGAGAAGAGATTCTACTTAAGAGGCAGCTTAAGTTAAGGGTGATGTTGTTGTTGTTGTTGCTAATAGAAAATGTTATTTAAATGACATTTAAATCAATTTAAACGACATTACACGTTCATTTGCTTTTTATACTTTAATTTAGGATGCTTTTTCATCCAACAAACGAAATCACAGAATGAAATTTTAATTAACTTTAAATAATTTGCGAATATTTATCTTTTTTGTGAGAGGGAGATAGAGTGATACTAGAGATAATTTAAAGCATTAATCAATGATTAAATGTGGTAAAGAAGATAAATCCATTTTGATTAGGAAATAATTTAAAAGGGAATTAAATTTAAATTAATTAAAATTTGGTTAAAAGAGACAAAGATGAAAGTAGAAAAGATTTCCGTGTATAAAGCTTAGAAGGAATCGCTTCAAAGCACATAATGTATATATATTCATCCATCAAATCAAAATCTGAGTCAATTTAGCTATATTTGTCTGTCTGTCTGTCTGTCTGTCTGTCTGTCTGTCTGTTGTTGGCACGCTCACATCCACAATAATAGATTGAGCTCACTGAAAATTTGGCCTGAGTGTGAGTATTGAAGTCATAAGAAGTTTTCTATTTGAAATTAGCATAATCGGTTCAGTACATTAAGAGATATAGACCTGTATCTGAAGCCATTTCTAAGTTCAAGCAAAAAATTTTCGTAAAATTGTAAATTTTAAATCGACAAATTATAATCTGAAGAATAATATTAAGCTTTATGTACTTCATCAGAAAAAAACTAACTGATTTTATGACTCATTAAGTATGTGATTGTCTGTGTGATAGTGTATGTACAAAACATAATGTATTTACTTCACACGCTTTTGAAGTGGAGAGTGTTTAAGGTTCGACAAAGCCGAATAAAACTCTCTTAAAATTGTAATGTTTAATGTCAAACAAATGAATATATCGTTAATCTGATTAATATGAGTGACCAGAAAAAAGTGCGTTCTAAAATTTTTTATATATTTACAACAAAACCCATCTTGGTCCTACGAAAAGTTAACCAAACATTGAGAAGTAAGCCGTCAAAGAGTTTCGAATGTAATAAAACAATACCGGAAAACCTGGTTTAGAGAGCATTTTCACTATTTAGTACGAAATGTTAAAGCTAAAGCAGGTTTCAAAACATGCAAAGCTCAAAAAATTCCTGACAGTAACGTTGCTTATTTTTAAAGACCAAAAATAAAGCACGGAAGTTGAAGTAATGATTTTAAGATTATTGAGAATTTTCTGGTCAAAAATTTCATATTACTGACGCACCAGGTTATGTTGAAGAAATGTTGAGAACCTAAAAGCAATCAAAATTTCTCAAAAAGTTCAAGGTCTGTGAAGCAATTTTACAACAAGGAATGTTTACGAAAAAGCTGCTTCCATTCATAAGACTTCAGAATGTAACCACTTATTTTTGACCTGACTTGGCATCCTGTCTCTATAGCAAACAAGTCCTTGAGTGGTAGATGAGCAATAATAAGGTATTTGTACCAACAGAGGCAAATCCTCCAAACTGCCTGGAGCTAAGGGCAGTGAAGAGGTATTGGGCTCCTGTTGTAAGAGAAATAAAGAGCACAAAAAGTTTTCCAAAAAGTTTTCCAAAATTGTGGGAGATTTTAAATGGGGATGAACTACCTGTGATAGCGATAGAAAACACTATAATTAGTTAATGGACGGGTTCCGAAATTTCATCACTAATAATTAAATTTAAAAAATATTGTTTTAATTGTAATAATTTCATTCATATAAACAATTTTAAACTTTAAGTTAATCGGTTTCATTTCTATTAAAATATATGTATGTTAAGAATTTTTCGATCTCACTACTTAAATAAAAATTTCTTTTTAGAATTGTTTACTAGACTTTTAATACAACTTCCATTTAAAAAAAATGATCAAAATTTTAAAATTTACAGTCAGTTTATTTATATAAAAAGTGCATGTTGCAAAATTGCAATACCTATTAAAAATCTAAGGAAAAAGAATGAAATTGAGAGATTTACTGTAAAAAAGAGTTTTATCGTACTCAATTGAAATAATTTTGCGTTGGAGCTGTTTGTTGCGTTTTCGCAATAGTTACTTCATTAATTTCCTAAATTTCATGCAACACAAAATGTATAAAATAATGAAAAATTTTTTATATTATTTGAAAACTTTGGATATTGCAAAAACGCATGGACGATTGCATAAATAAAAATATGCAGTAATTAGTTATCATTTATTCAAAATTGACTAAAACACACTAAAATGAAGATGAATAGAAAAAAATCCTGTAAAAAGTTTTTATGTTTGCAAAAGATCTTATTATGCTATTCGCAACAGTCTTGCAAAAACTTAACATGTCATTTAATGTCTTTATTTTTATTAAATTAACATTTAACTAAAAATCTGTTCTGTCTTTGAAGCTGAAAAATGACTTAATTCTTCTCATTAATCTCCCTAAACAGAAGAAAACAACAAATTCTTCTTCACTTTTTTGTTGCCTCCTAATTAGTTGATAGAACTTTATTTATTTGTCTCTGGATGTTTTTTGGAAAAATCTGATTTTTATCATATAATTTTTCCTTAGGGAAAACATTGATTATTTTATAAAAGTTGTAAAGGTTTTTTTCATCACAACGCATTTTCATCATACTTTGAGAAACGGAAGGATTTACACGTAATCACACAACAATTTAACAACATAAAACAACAATAAATGACATCCTTGGTTGGACAGAGAGAACAGACAGACAGACGGACGGACAATTGTATATAGACGCGTTTTAATACAAAATAACAAAAAAATCAAAAAGAAACAATAACAATCTGATTCTTAAATGACTTCAATAAATGACCAAAGGAGAAAAAATGTAGGCACAGTGGGGCGGAATCGGAAAAGTAAAATGATGATTGGTTTTAAGTGAAATTATACGCAAAAATAGTGGAAGGGTGCAGCATTATAAATTTAAAACAAGATACTGGTAACCCTTTTAAGACCAGAGTTATTTTGGGTCCAAATAAGGGAACTTTACTTTCACTTTTTCGGAATTTTTTAACATATTTGAAAGCTCTCTAACCCCTCTAACCTTAGTCCTAAAACTCTAATTATAAACAACCTATTCTAAGGACTGAGATTATCTTTACTGGTTATGAAATTTTGGACCTTTTACGGGAACGTTTCCATTACGTTTTTATAGTACTTTGCTCGAACAGGTAGTCCATCTTCGTTTCAAATCTAACAGGACGTTTAGACACCATTCTTTGTTCTTCAATTCACTTTTAGCAGGAACTAAATATCTCTATTTGTCTTAACTCTGGGCAGTTTGAAGATATGACATCTCTTCGCACAAATATCGCATTATTATTTTTGTACCACTCAAAGCCTTATTAACTATAGGACAATGATAAGTGATTCAAATTTCGGCCCGTTGAAATAAATGATTGACTTATTTTGCCGCAACTGCACATTGATTGTCATACCAAGAAGTTTTTGGGAAATTTTGACTCCTAAACATTCCCTTGGGAACCAGCAACAGGAAGTTGCAAAAAATCTGTCAGAACATACGTTTCATCTTTGGTTTCAATTTTGGTGCTCTTTATTTGGCCTCTATTTTTTAGCTGCGTTTATGTCGGGAACTTTTTGAGATTTGTATGATTTTAAATCTGCATTAGTTTTTACTTTTCGTACTCAGTTGGAGAAACATAATGTGGACCATTCCTTCAACTTGAATCAGGTTTTTTATCAACGGACAAATTCTCCCGATACTGTTTAATAACAGAAATAGAAACAGTTTGACCGTGTGTGTTAAGAATTTTTCGACCTCACTCATTAAGTCTTCTTCTACCTCTCAAACATTTCAAAAGAAAACATTTTCGATTCTGTCCCACTGTGACATAAACTTAACTGAAAGTTTCCATCACTTGTTTCTACTCTTTTTTTCTTCTCTTCCCTCATTTTACGTTTCTCATGGCAAATGTTAAAGAGAAAATTGAATAAATTCTATTATTTTATTATGCATGACAGCATAAATAAAACATTTGACAAAAAAATTACATCGAAATACATAATAAGTCCGACTACTCTAATCGCTCCCCCAAAAAGCCAAAAGATGGATGACCTTTTCTTCTATTATTCTCTGTCCATCTCCCTAAGTTAGCAACTCTGGTCAAAGTCAAATAACCAACCAGTCAAACAAAGTTAAAAAAAACCAACAAAAAAGGAAAGAAAAAGAAGACGAAAAAAAAACTTACGAAAATAAATTCACCATATGACGTTTCAAATCCAAAATGTCATTTTAGTCAGGAAATGTGTGTAAAACAAATCCCTTTATAGATGTAATACACCAATAACTAAGAAAATAATAAAAAAAAACTAAGAAGAAGCTGGGAATTTGCTCAATAAATCCAAAATGAAGAAAATCTATTCCAAGGAAAATGGAAAAAATACAGTTTTCTTTCGAAGGAGGAGAGGGAGTGAAGGGCAGAGAAAACTAAAGGATGATTGAATACTTGGTCTGCGAGAATTGTTTTTTTTATTATCATTCACTTTTTATCGTTTAAACAAGGTAAAAACAATTTTCTGAAAAAAAATCCAAGTTAAACTAAACACAACGCATCAAGGAATAAAAGGACAGCGAAAAAAGAAAATATTAGTTTTGAATAAAAAAAAGGAAAAAAAGGAGCATAAGAGATTTGAAAATACCCTACAAAAATAAGAATTCATTATATAATATTAATAATAATATAAACTCTTTTAAAAAGCAGTTTCACACTATTAGTTTAATAAAAAGTTTAAGATTGTAAAATAAGAGAAACAATCAAAGAGGTTTAAAAAATATATTATTTATTATTAAATTATTAATATTTTATGGTTGTAATAAAACCACTCTAGAAATAAATCTCAGTTAAACCGAGTTTAAATAAATCAGGTTTAAAATTATTATATATTTTTTATTTTTTTTTTTTTTTTCAAATTACAAAACTTACGAAGACAGTTTATTTCTTAATTAATTAAAACAAAGTTTCTAGTATAAACTTTTACTAAAGCTGCAAAGTTTAAAATATCACAATTATTAAAATTATTATTTTTACAAAAAAAGCATACATTTAAACTAAGTTTAACTAAATTCATTATTTGAATCCTGGTTTCATTTATTTGAAGTTATCAAAATTATATTAAAATTTTTATTAGTCCCTATTTTATTTTGAAATAACAAAAGAAGTTTAATCTAATAACGATATTGTTAAACTAGGTTTAATAAAACCACAAATATTTGAAATAAAGTTTATGGTATTTATTTTAATATTTTAACACGAATTATTGTATATAACTACAGGTTATTAATTTTTTTTAAAACAGTTAAACTGAGTTTATATTAATAAAGTTTAATTAAACAGAATGTTTATTAAACTTGGTTTAATAAATAAATTAAATAATTAATATTGATGAAAACCCGTTTCTTTTGAAGCTAAATATAATTAAACTTAACAATATTTTAAACAAGATTTAGTTAAACTCGGGTATGAAAACCAAAAGTGTTTTAAAGAATTTTGAATTGATTGAATGTTAATAAATAATTTTTGAACAAAAGAAACAAACTTAATTTTTTTAATTATTATAAACAATGTTAAGTTGAAGTGGAATAGTAAAAAAGGATTCAGTTAAACTGAGATAAACTCAACATTTTGTGTTTATAAACTTTGGATTAATGAAAAAGTGAGAATAGCAAAATGAGTTACGAGAAACTGGTTTGAACCAGAAAAATTTTTTTCTATAATTTTGGTTACGTGTTAAAAAACAACGTTAAATACTAAACGTAAGTTAAACTTTATTTTTGAAGCAAAAAATACACTTTTAGTTAATCTTAGTTTAGATTTATTTTGTTATAAAGGGAATTTATACAACTACAAGCATTTAACTTTCTATATAAACCGAGATTAAATTTAAACTGAGTTTTCGAAAACTATTTAGTCGCGTTCAAATTTTATGTAAAGATTTTCTTATTCATTTAAGATTTATTTAACTAAACAGTAAAGTTTAATTTTCCTCTTTTCAGTTTTAGGTTGAATTAGTAATTTAAACTGAGATTAAATTTTCAATTTTCATTAAAAATTATTTTAAAAAATAAAGCTTCGTTTCCTGTTTTTTAATTAAGTTTTAACTGTTCCCGACAACTCTTTCAAGAAACTGTTTTTCTAGGCAAAACGTAGGACGGATAAGACCAGGGGGAGAAATATCTCCCATACAAAGCAAATATTGACAGCGACAGTTTTCAAATCTGGTCCCAACAACTTTCTCAAGGCATTGTTTTACTGGATACAACGTAGGACAGATAACATCAGGGGGAGGGGTATCGCCCATACAAAGAAACATTTTTTTGGCGAAACGGAGTTTTCCAGGTCTGCTAGTATTTTATAAATTTGTCAAATTATTTTTTGTGAGACTTCCAAAACTTCAGTCTATTTTACGTTAAACTTGATTAAAGAAATTTAAATTCTTAGACAGTATTTTTTTCCAAAATTGTCATAATATCTGATAAACTTAAACTGCCACCCTAAAATCTTAACTATAAGGAAAATCAACATAATTTTGCACAAAATCAGGTGCCATGAATTTATATTAGAACATAAGAGATTTACAGCAACAGCAACAAAAAGAGAAAAAACGAAAATAAAAATGAAAAAGAAAAAATCTGCGTAAATAATGTTGTGAAGCTGTTGAGATATTTTGCTTGACCAAGCAGACAATTTTTTACAACTTGTGTCCTGGATGAACAATCACTCTTCACTCCCCAGTGATATTGACATTGATGACCCATCAAAGTCTCTACGCATTTAAACACATATACACACACACACACACTCAAACAAATAAGAAAATGCTCATTTCAGCTTTAATGATTACATTTTGATTTCATTTGACTACAACCGGACATACCCAAACAATCACACTCACACAGGACACAGGAAAAAGTGACAGATTTTTTTATGTTTTCTTCTCAACTTTTTTTTATTTTCATTTTTTTTAACGTTTATAAGAAACAAAGAATTTGGTAACAAACATAAGCAAGGACCTTGTCGTTATTATTGTTGTCTGCACGTAAAAAAATGGTTATGGCAGGAGAAGAAGGAAAACTAAAATTTAATAATGCAAATTGGACAAATAACTGGAGCATACATCCTTGTTGTTAGTTATAAAAAATATGACAAAGATGAATAACAACGTGATAGGACCAAAGAAAAATCGTACCAGCTGTTGTTACCGGCTTTTAATAACAAGAAGGGTATTTCAATTGGCGGGGGGTTAAATAGAAATTTTTATAATTATTAAAATTAAAAAAAAATCAATTGTTATTAAAATGAGTTTCGAAACATGGAAATCAATTTCAAGCTTTTATTCGTTATACGGAAGAATAAGGGTAATTTCAGCAAAAATAAAATGGGAAAAATTTTACCAGTTTCTAAAATCATGTGGAATTGTTAGTTTGAAAATAAAGTAACTAGAACTGAACTAGAACTGAACTAGAACTGAACTAGAACTGAACTAGAACTGAACTACAACTGAACTAGAACTGAACTACAACTTAACTAAAACTGAACTAGAACTGAACTAGAACTGAACTAGAACTGAACTACAACTGAACTAGAACTGAACTACAACTTAACTAGAACTGAATTACAACTTAACTAGAACTGAACTAGAACTGAACTACAACTGAACTAGAACTGAACTACAACTTAACTAGAACTGAACTACAACTTAACTAGAACTGAACTGGAACTGCACTACAACTGAACTAGAACTGAACTACAACTTAACTAGAACTGAACTACAACTGAACTAGAACTGAACTACAACTGAAATAGAACTGAACTACAACTTAACTAGAACTGAACTGGAACTGCACTACAACTGAACTAGAACTGAACTACAACTTAACTAGAACTGAACTACAACTTACTAGAACTGAACTAGAGCTTAACTGAACTAGAACTGAACTGAACTAGAACTGAAATAAAATTGAAGTAGAACTGAACTAGAACTGAACCAGAACTGATCTAGAACTGAACTAGAACAGAACTAAAACTGATCTAGAACTGAACTAGAACTGAACTACAACTGAACCAGAACTGAAAATTCTAGTTGTTTTGAGAAAAGGAAAAACTTAAAAACTTAGGAAAATCTTAAAAGAAATGAAAAATAAATGTAAAAAGTAAATACTCTTCTGCTACATTAAATATTTAAATTTAAAGCAGGATGCACAAGGAAGAAGTCAAATAAGAAATTAGTATGAATGCATGTGTGCCAACTAATTATATGTGTGTAAATATGCTTTATTTTCACTTCTTTCAATTAACACACACACACATATATATATATATATATATATATTTATTTAACTAAAACTACATCACCCAGGGAAGGGAAATTCTTCCAATCAACTTAAATTTTTTAAAATATTTTAAATTTTATAAGAATATCAGCATATCTCCATCCCTGTTTTATTTAAACTCCCTCAAACAAGTATTTATTTATATTTGCATGTGTAAGTGTACACTTCAGTTAATGTATGCGTGTTAGGTTGGTTGACTAAGCTTTTTGTTATTTTGACTTGTTTAAATATTTGTATATGTAAAACACTCAAATGCATGTTTGTATAAGTGTGTGAGAGCGTTTCAAATTAGCGTTTGGACTGTTGCTGTCAACTATTAAACTCTTATTTAATGCATAAGATTTTTATATTTGTAACATTCTATTTCTTTTAAGACAATAAGAAATCTTTTTATTGTTGTTGGTAGTCTATTTAAGTGATTTTTACTGTACTTGTTACGAAATAGTAAAAACGGAATTAAATTGAAGAAGTTAAAAATGATTTAATTTATATAAAAAGAGAATTAAATTGGTAACATTTGCTATAAACCTTTCAATAGCAACAGTTTGACTTTTTTGTTTTAGAATATATTAAGGTATACTTTTAGGCGCTTTTAAATTAAATGCAAACGTTTAACAAAAATTGTTGCAAATTTAAAAAGAATCGGTAACTGATTTTTTCAATTCAAATTTTTAATTTTAAAATAAATACAATCAATTTAAGGAGTGAGATCGAAAAATTTACACACACGGTTTTCATTAAAAACCTTAACCCAAACCTTAATTGATTATTTTTGATTACTAAAAATTTAGAGACCAAGAACTGTACACGGAGGAAATTAAATTCAAATGTTCTAAATAAAATATTCTTGCTACATAATTGATAACGAAATGTATGTTCTGAAAGATTTCTCATAACTTCCTGGTCAAAAATTTTATGTTGCTGATGCTATTTAAATTTTCACTAAAAATTTAAATTTTCACTAAAAATTTAAATTTTCACTAAAAATTTAAATTTTCACTAAAAATTTAAATTTTCACTAAAAATTTAAATTTTCACTAAAAATTTAAATTTTCACTAAAAATTTAAATTTTCACTAAAAATTTAAATTTTCACTAAAAATTTAAATTTTCACTAAAAATTTCAATTTTCATTAAAAATTTCAATTTTCCCTAAAAATTTAAAATATTTAAAAAGTTAATTTTTTATTTATAAACATTAAAAAATTCAAATTTTCGACAAAATTTTAAATTTTTGCTAAATATTCACATTTTCGCGAAACATTTATATTCAGTGTTAATACACATTTTAATCCTTCTTTCCTTCTTAACTTTTACTTTTCAGCTTATTTAAATGAAAATAATGTTAACAGTCTAAAAAGGATTTTTTCCTTTTTGTGCCAAGACTCTTTATTTTTGTGTTGGTTTTGTAATAAACAAACAATCCGCCAAATATCTTGAAAATGAAACATAAACAAAACGCAACCAATAAAAGGCAGCAGCAACAGCAAATAGAAAGAAAACTTTGCAATTTTCTTCTTTTGGTGGCAATGAACATTTTTGCGCTACTTAAATTTCAAGTATCTACAAGATATGCAAATTTTAATATTTTTCTTTCTATTCGCTTTTAATGGTTACATTTACCCCCTCAACTCTCAAAGGCAGACAGATGTACTTAAAAAGGATATAAAGGATATTCAAAGAATTTGTAGCACAACTCGTAAAAGGAGGGGGAGAGGCATGATAATTGTTTTTTTAAGAGTGAAATTGTCAACTAAATAATTCTAGAACAAGTAAAAATGCTATGTCGTCTATACCGAATATTAAATACTCTTCACCACAAATGCGTGTGAAGTAAATTAAATATATTTTTGGCTATAACCTTATGTCTGGTGGACAGATTCGGATAATGGTGAAAAATTACATAAGCTGACTATTAAGGCAAAGTTTCACTCTAATCTGTTGACAAATTTTACTTGAACTAAGGGGTTGCCTCAGATATCGGTCTATATCTTTTAATATACTTAATAGATTTTGATTTTGAAAACAAGAATTTTTCAAGGACTATAACAAATACGTCAGCCAAATTTCATGAAGATCTATCAACAGACAGTTTGTCAAACGTACATAGTTAAATAAACTCAGATTTTCATTTGATGCGCGCATATATTACATTATGTGGTCTGAGATGATTCCTCCTTCTTTGCTTTACACACAAAATGACAAAGTTAATACACCCAATTTACCACTTATGGTGGTGGAGGGTTTAAAAACGAAAACAGCAAATGATGTTTTGTAAGGAAAAAATAAAAATTAATATTTAATGCTTTTTTTTGGAACTAGTGAAATACATTAGAATGAAGGTAATGTCGTGTTGTTATAGTTAAGGAAAAATCTAAATTTATTAATTATTTATTTATGATATTGTGTTAATAAATTTTAGCAACTCCATTGTTAATAGCTTTTATTGGTTTTACCCCAACTTTCCTCATAATCATTTAGTTTTTCCAAAACCGCTACTCCCCCGCCCCAAAGAATAGTTTTCTGTTATTTGTGTTATTTTTACATTATCCATTCATGAAAGGAATATAATTTTAGTGTTATTTTGTTTACATCGTGTAAAGTAATTAAAAATATCAGTAAAAATTACCATTAAAATGAATAATTAAATTTTTATTCATTAAAACATTAAAACAACCAGCAACACGTAAACATATAATTACACTCTCACACACTCTCACTCACTCTCTCTCTATGATCGCTCTCTATCACTTGTTTAATTGTCATTGTGTATTAAATTTATGTCATTCATTAAACACTTTATTTGTGGCTTTTATAGGTTTTATATAAGTGTGAGTTTTTCATATTTGTATGTGTGTGTGAGTGTGTTAAATAAATTATTTATGTAAATCTTTTGGTAATTTGTTAAAACGAATTGGAAAAGAATGATATTTTTATTTGAATTATATAATAATGATAATGTCGAGCAACAAAGGAGAGATAATGGGATACAATAAATAAATTATAAACAAATTAATGTAATAAAATTAAATGTTCAAAAGAAATTTGTTTCAATAGAAATAGAGTTAATAACATCTTCCAAAGGACACTTCACTTCAGTACATTACAAACGGAAAATATACGTTGTTAACATTTACAATTCAAAAAAACATGTAATTATGCTTAGGAGTGAGATCGAAAAATTCATAACACACGTTTCATTAACACTTTGACGCACTTAATTGGTTTTTGTTTGCCATTTTCAAAACACGTCAGGTATTATGATTAATGTCATACACATTGTTGATCGTATAAAATGAGTGACGTGAAAAAAGTGCCACCCAAATTTTGACCCAAATTCAAATTTTTTCATATGTTTTTCAACAGTACCTGGAGAATTTGCCTATTGCTAGAAAATTTGGTTCATGGTCCCGATGAAGTGTCTAAGGCCAAAAATATAAAGCATTTTAAAAAACGCTACCAACAAGTAGGAAAGCAGCCTGGGGTTTACTTAGTGCTCTGACTATTTGGTCCATAAAGTTAAAACTAGTAAAAACATATAAGGCTTAATAAGTTCTTGAAAGAAACAGAGCACGAAAATTAAAATCCCGGTATTTTTTAAATATTCGTGCTACACAAAAGATGACGAGCATATGTTCTGACAAATCTTTCACAACTTCCTGGTCAAACTTTTAATGTTGCTGATATCCAAAGAAATGTTGAAGAAAAGTTTAAGAACCAAAAACAATTCGGCTGCTTACATTCATTAGACTTCATAATGTGTCCACTTTTTCGGCCTGACTTGTCATCTTATCACGATGGTAAACAAACCATTGAGTGGTACAAGAACACTAATATGGAATAAGTCCAATGGAGACATATTGAGCTCTAGTTAAAAGAGAAATGAAGTGAACAAAAAAGGACCCAAAACTGTGGTAGATTTTAAAAGGGGATGGACCACCTTTTTAAGCAAAGTGACAGCGCTATAAAAAGGTTAAGCTAAGAGGTTTCCGAAGAAGATTCATCACAAGTAATTAAACCTATAAAAATACTTTTTTCAAATCAAATAAAAAATAAATGAAAATTGTAAGTTTAGTGATTTCGTTTTTAAACGAAAGAGATATGTATGTTAAGAATTTTTCGATCTCACTCTTCACTAACTTTCGTTTTGCTTTACTAGAATTAGTTAAACTTCATTAAAGCAAATTTAATTAAACTCAAGTTTACAAAGTTTAAAGAAACTTTCGCTTGAAAAACGTTTACAGAATCCTAGAAGATTTACATTAAAATCAGTAATTTACTTAAACTTAGTTTAGTTAAGCTTAAACAAAGAAAAATTTAAATGTAAATAAAATTTTACATTTTTCTCACTCAAAAGGTACATTGGTTTTTCATTAAGTACATTTTTGTAAGATTTGCTAAACTTATCATAAACGAGTTTAACTAAACTCAAGTTTTCGAAATTACATTAAAAAAATGTTTCAAAAGCTGTAGAAAATTTAAGTTTAAATGAAAAAAAAAATATTTAAACTAAATTCCATTAATCCTAAACTACAAACATTCCTTTCATGAAAATCAGTGTCATAGTTAGATTAAGATTAACTTTAAACCTCTAAATTTAACTTAAGAGAGTTAAATTAAATAAAACAGTTATATTGATTGAGATTTAAAGATTTAAATACTTCCGATTTGTAAGAAAAAGTTAAAAGAAAAACTGGATTAGTTAAACTTGTTCAAGCAGGCTTAAACAGGGTTTAGAAATGTTACATAGCAGAATAAGAAAATAGAAATGTTACAAAATTAACAATTGATCTTTTTTTCTATGCGTAGTTTTCCTCATTTAAATACTGTATTAAATTTTGGAAACAAAGTTTAGCTAAACTTCATTCTATCAACGTTAGATAAACCTTTGTTATAATCAATTTTGACAAAATTTGAAATCAAACTTGTTAAAAAACTTTAAGCATAAAAGTAGTATAAAAAATTATTGTACATAAGGACGATAAAACTTAAGTTTAAGTAACGAAAGTTTAAAATTAATTTACTTTGGTTTAACTTAAATAGAGTATAGATAATTTAAGGAAACCTTGATCACTTAAACCGTAAAAACAGCAATTTTAAAAATATTTTAAATCTATTTTAACAAAATTTTAATAAATTATTTTAATTATAAATCTAAAAATCAAAATTTTCTTTCATTCAGTTAATCTTTCTTCCCGCAGTTAAACAAAACTTATCAAAATTCTAACACAAATTTCTAATTAACCTTCTAAATCTTTTTGACTCTCATTTTGTTACGGGTTGTGTTACAAATTAAACCTTTGATATTTTTCATAAATTTTACTTAATCTCTAGTTTGATAACCTTTTTCATTGTTTAAACTAAATGATTTGGGTTAAGGGGCGGGGAAACAATATGATTTATGAGTGTTGGCATGAAAAATGAGAGAAAAAAATTAAAGAAAATTTAATAAGAAACGGAAGCAAATTATGAGCAAGAAAAAAATTATTATCCTTTTTGGCCAATATTGAATTACCGGAAAATGCTTTAAAACAATAACCACCTGCTAGGCCAAGGATAAAAATGAGTAAGGAAAATGAAAATTACGTAAATCCAAAACAAGGAAAGTTTAATAAAAAAAGAAATTAAAAAAGAGAACAAATGTTAAGACGAAGAGAAATAACTTACCTTAACTCCAATATGAATAGGCGAAAATGCTTGCTCGCTGTGTAGTGTTTGTAATATGGGCAATTGGATAGACATGGGACATCGACATCATGGTCGCTACCTATAAAAAGAATTAAGAAAACATAATAAGAAATGTCTAAACAAAATAAAAACTAAATTAATGTAAAAAGAGTTTAAGAGAAAGAAATATGGTTAAATGAAAAGTTATTAACTAAGAAGTTCAATAATTTAAGGTCTTTTTCAAGATATACAACAAATTGCTGATTTTTAAGTTTAATTATTTTTCTTTTTAATAAAACTTAGCTTAAACGAATTTTTTTATATACTTAAATAATTATAATTTCTATACCGTTTCCTATAAACAAATTTGTTTAAACACGTTAATACTTAGTTCAGTTAAACTCGGTAAAATTAAGATTAGTTAATCCTAGCAAAAAAACTTTGAAGAAGATTATTGCTTTTATTATTATTTTAATTTTATTTTTTTTTCTAAGAAGAAGATGGTTTAAGTATTTTTGTGGAATTATTCTTAATTTACTTTATTTTTAGAAACGATTTCCACTTAAAATTTTATCTAAACTCTTTAAACTCAAGTTTAGTTAAACTCGCTAAAACCAAGTTTAACTAACCTTAAGTGGTAGAAATAAAAATAAATGAAAGTCCGAACGTGGTTCGAGGATTTAAAATGAAAAATTTTATGCCAAAATTCAAAAAAGCTCTTTTAAGAAATAAAAATTATTTTACTTTTCATAAATAAATAATATTTATTTATTTATTTATTTATTTATTTTATTTATTTATTTACTTTTGCCTAGCAAAAACTAAAGTTTAATTATTTTCATTCAATTACTTTAAATAAAATGAACTTTATCGATTTCCATTTAAATTTTACCTTAAACTTCTTAATCTTAAGTTTAGTTAAACTCAGAAAAATTAAGATTAGCTAATCTTTGTTGGTAAAAATTAAACTACATAAAGTCGTTAAAATATTTCTATAATTAAAATATAAGAATCATGCCTGAAATATAATAAATAGATGATTTAATAAGTGTCCAAATATTCATTTTCTAAATTTCTGCTCTAAGAAGAAAGTTTAATTAATTTTTCCAAAAATATTCTTAAAATGCATTTTTTTGTAATAATTTTTACATAAATTTTTACTTAAACTTTTTAATCTCAAGTTTAGTTTAATTTGGAAAAGTTAATTTTAACTAATCTTAATGAAGAAAATTAAATTCTAAACAGGATTTCAATATTAAATTTGAGCCATGATAAGATAAACAAAATTTTGTAAGGAAATTTAAAAATTTTTATAAATTCCAGCTTAAATACCTTAAACTTGAGTTTACTTAAATTCGGTCACACAAGTTTAATTAACCTAACTTGGAAGATACAACACTACTTCAAATTCAAAAATTCAAAAAATTTCAACATTAAATTTTCTAATGTTCGCAAATTTTTTATTATTCTTATATTTGTTTAATGTCTGTTTTTTGCCAAAACAAAAGTTTAAGTATATTTGTGAAATGATTCCCATTATACGTTATTTTCTTTAAAGTGCCCCTTTAAAAAATTTACTTAAACTCCTCAAAACTTTAGTTCAGTTAAACTCGCTTAATTGAAGTTTAACTATTTTTAGCTTAAAATTTAGTAACGTTACTAAATTCTAAACACGTTCCATTAATTTTATCAGAAAAATATTTAACCATAACAAAATAAATCTTCGTTTATTTCCAACAACCCGAGTACATCCTATTGGCGCTTAATGCTTTTAAAAACAGCAAAGTCATTAAATTTGTTTTTGAAAACAACTTAAATCCTTAAATGCAACTAAGTAATGTTGGCAAACTATGAAACCAATGCTTTTTAACAAATTTCAAAATACTGTCTCATAAAGTATATAAGTAAGTTTGGCAAGTTGCAAGGACGAAAGGACCTTACTCCACACTCGAACTAACTCAACACCTATAATTTTCTAAGCAAATGAGTAATGAATGAAAATTAAAAATTCAAAAATACCAAAATACATTTACAAATACAATATACCACAAAACAACCAACAAACATTTGCCACACTAATGAGTGATACAGAGAGGAATATGCAAAAGGAAATATGCAACAATGCATTGAAATACCAAGATTACGATTACTCTTCTTAAAACCCCAAAAACAACAAACAAAACACCAAAAACAAATTTGCAACGAATATTGCAACTGACAACCAAAATGGCGCCACACACTTACATGCATGCCACACAAAAAGGCAACACAAATAAACAATAAATTATGAAGCAGCAAAAAAAACGGAAGTAAGAAAATAAAACAGAAGAGAAAAAAGAAATAAAAATAAACGCGCGTTTTGGAGCTGCAATACAAGACAACAACAAGAAGAATATTAACAACAACAGCAGCAATAGCAATCTTAAAAGAAAACAACAACTAACAACAGCCATAGTAATAATAACAACAAAGCAAAGTTGCCATGCTCAAATATGCCACGGCAACCATAATACCTGCCACATAAAAGACACAACAAACAGACGAACCCCAAAGACAGAGAAACAATCAAAGGAGAAAACTAAAGGAACTAACTGACAGACAGACAGTCAAACAAACGATAAGTTACAACAAATAAATGAAAACGAGAGGAAATTGACTCAGGCCATGACTGCCCTACAAGAATAACCAACTTCTTCTACTGATGTTTGTTCATATTGCACATTGGGGCAAAATTAAATTTATTTTTAAAGAAGTTCAACAACTTCTAGTCAAAATGTTTTGACTGTGATATGGATACAT
>PYHX02000467.1:113981982-114003334 GCA_004302925.2 Cochliomyia hominivorax | reverse complement strand
TCAAGAATATTTTTGCAGTTATTTTAAAACTTTTCGCGCCAAGTGCTTATTCAAAATATGGAGATCGTTTTTGGTACGAAGGACATTTTAAAAGCAACTGTGGATAAAGTAGTTATCGTTTCAAAATTGAGGAGCCGATAGCAAAATTCATGTTTGTTGAAATCATCATAAAACATTCGGTTCGAAAATATCTTAGTGGGATAAAGAAAAACTCATTATCGTTATAAACTCATAAGCGATCTTGCTGTTGAGGAAGTTATATAAAATTGTAAAAAAATTCATAACGATTTTCAGTATAAAGTCCGTTCATAGCTTATATTCTAATAAGTGGGTTGAAGGACCTTTACATTTCGAAAAATGCTGGTGGAATATGTACAATTAAAAAATGTATTTCAGAATTATAATAAAGCAATTTTATAATTAAGGGTATAAATCTTAATTAATCCAATTCGAAGGATCGTCGTAGTGTGATTAATATAAACTTATAAAGATAGAAATAGTCTGAGTTGTAATCAAAAATAAAATTTATCTGTCTTGTGTGACCTTTTCTAGCTTCTGGTTCGAAGGATAATTGTAAACGGTGCTGATGGTATCAACCTATAAGAACTTGGTTCGAATAAATTTAAGTTATAGAGGCAAGCTTCAGTGGTTGTCAAAAATGATTTGGTCTACCTGTTGATGTGCTAACTTCTGGTTCGAAGGACTAAAAAATTATAAAAAATGGTGAGATTGAAGGGTGCCCTTTCTTGATTCATTTGATATTAAAAATTTATCCGCATTAAGAAATCCAAATAATTCACATCTATGAGTTCGTTTCGTAGGACCATAGTTGTCTAATAGAGTTTTAAAAACAGATTTGAAGATGACTGTTAGACTTCATTATAAAACTTATTTATGTTCGTAATTGTGTCGCTAAAACCGAAATTGATTCGAAGCCTTATTAATCATGTTCATAATAAAATTGACGGGTTTTCATGCACATATGGTTCGAAGGACCATAAGATTTTAAAAAGTACTTCCCTTTTAAAGAATTTAGTTCGAATGAACAGCGTTGTTTCAGAGGTTTGAAGAAGTAATTTGAAAGATTGAATAGAAAAATTGTGATTAAACAATAAAACAGTTCAACGGAATTTAAATAATAATAATACTTCAATCGCTTTCTTTAATTTCACTAGAAATTGTGATTTTTGAAAAGCAGTTTGAAAGAACATTTCTATACTAAAATAATGTTATTTCACCAGGAACAGTGAATTGCAAAAAGCAATTAAATGTAAAGTCATTTTGTGGTTTTTTAAGAGCTCCGAATTTCATTCAAAACCTACACAATTTTATTCAGTTTTAAAACTATTTTAGAAAATGTACTTACTAAACATCCGGTTCGAAGGACCAAATGGCGAATTTTTTAAAAAAGTTTAAATTTAGCAAAAGCTTTCACTTTATTCTCTTCCTAGAATTTTATCTCTTCCATTTACCTTCATTATCTTTAAGTAGTGTCTCTTAATTATCCACTTGACCCACTGTTTCTATTCATATTTATTTATTAATTTTTTTCCAATTCGCTTATCTTTGCACGTTTTCTTGCTTCTTTTCTTATCATAGACAAAGTCAGAAAAAAGAACTTAAATAAGTTAAACAAACTCTTGTTTTGTTTAGATAATTATGGAAAAAAGACATAATTTATTTAATTTTATTGTTAATGATTTTGTTCGGTTAATTGTTGTTGTAGTACTATAAATTTTAATTCTTATTGATTTTCAATAATTATTTTAAATTTCGCTATAAATCAATTTTAACGAGTTTATTGGAAATCTATAAAAACAAATCGAAGCGATTACAACGGGCCGATAAACAAATTAAATTAAAAATTATGTTTTCTTCTAAATGCGACAAAAGAGTGATTAATCGATTTCAAAATTAAAGCTTTTTCTAACATAATTATGCAAAATATTGTTTAATAATTTAAAGAATTTTTTCAAAAACATCAATCAAATAGTCAAATGGTGATTGTGTTATATTCAAAAAAGGAGATAAATTACGGAGCAAATTAAAGAACAGGATTTGGGAAGATATGGGTGAGGAAAGAAATATTCTGTGAGATGCGTAATAATTGGTGATCAACTAAAGTTTAAGAATGGGAATTAGGTGGTGGTTGATTTAAAAAAAGAGGAAAAAAGTCAAGATCGGAGACATTTTATAAGACAATAGAATTTTTTAAAGAGAAAAGAAAAAAGGCTTAGACTTTTTTAAGAGAAAAGATTTTTTTAAAGATAAAAATCAACGGAACACAAGAGAAATGTCAGTAGACATTTCTTAAGAGAAAATTCTATAGACTTTTCTTAAGAGAAAATTCTATAGACTTTTCTTAAGAGAAAATTCTATAGACTTTTCTTAAGAGAAAATTCTATAGACTTTTCCTAAGAGAAAATTCTATAGACTTTTCCTAAGAGAAAAGTCAATAGAATTTTCTTAAGAGAAAATTCTATAGACTTTTCCTAAGAGAAAGTCAATAGAATTTTCTTAAGAGAAAATTCTATAGACTTTTCCTAAGAGAAAAGTCAATAGAATTTTCTTAAGAGAAAATTCTATAGACTTTTCCTAAGAGAAAAGTCAATAGAATTTTCTTAAGAGAAAATTCTATAGACTTTTCCTAAGAGAAAATTCAATAGAATTTTCTTAAGAGAAAATTCTATAGACTTTTCCTAAGAGAAAAGTCAATAGAATTTTCTTAAGAGAAAATTCTATAGACTTTTCCTAAGAGAAAAGTCAATAGAATTTTCTTAAGAGAAAATTCTATAGACTTTTCCTAAGAGAAAAGTCAATTGAATTTTCTTAAGAGAAAATTCTATAGACTTTTCCTAAGAGAAAAGTCAATAGAATTTTCTTAAGAGAAAATTCTATAGACTTTTCCTAAGAGAAAAGTCAATAGAATTTTCTTAAGAGAAAAATCAATAGAATTTTCTTAAGAGAAAAGTCCATAGAAGTTTCTTAAGAGGAAAGTCCATAGCTATTTCTATAGCGATAAACTTTTTATTAGAGAAAGGTCAACGAGCTTTTCTTAGGAGAAAAGCTAATAGACTTTTCTATATAAAAAGTCTATAGACTTTTCTTAAGCTAAAAGTCAATACGCTTTTCTTAAGGGAAAAGTCAATAGATTTTTGGAGAAAAGTCAAAAAACTTTACTTAAGACAAAATGCAAATAACTTTTCTCAAGAAAAAAGTCCATTGACTTTTATTTCTTAAGAGAAAATTAAAAAAATGAAATTTTCTTTAGTCATTAGAGTTTTCTGAAGAGAAAAGTCATTGGACTTTTCTAAAGAAAAAATCATTAAACTTAAGAAAAAGTCTAAGAAAAAAGTTAGTATATTTTTCTAAGATGAAAGTCAAGGGAAATTTTTAAGAAATATTCGGAGAAACTTTTCGTAGATAAAATTCAATAGAGATTTTTTTCGAGAACAAAATCAATGGAGACTTTCCCAAGAGATAAGTGAATAAAGTCCTTTCTTCTGGAAAATACATTTTTCTTAGAGAGCTTAGCAAACAGAGATTTTTCTAAGGAAAAAGTGAAGATTTTTCGTAAGAGAATAGTGAAGGTATTTTTAAGAGAGCAGTTTGTTAGGAGGAATTTAAGTAAGAGAAAATCTATTCTTTTAAAAAATATCCTAATTTTTTACAAAATAAGTACTTCCAGCGATTAGTTGAAGTTCCGCAAATTTTTGCTACAACGTTTGATGGATTTTATCTCTTCCCACTTTTACAATGATTTCGACTTAAATTCCATTATTTTGCTATTTTCGTTGTCTAAATTATGCGGGTTGACAGGTTGTTTATCTCTGTGAATTTAATTAAATAATTTTCAGAAAAAAAGTTAAAAAAGTCATTGAACCAATTTCCAGTTTTATAAATTAAATTTTTATTGTTTAAACGTTTAGAATACCAAAAAATAATATTATTATTTTTATTTATTTAATTCATTAATTTTGTTGTTTTTGGGCAAATTGTTAACAAAAACAAGTATTTTTTAATGATTTATATGTTTTCTTGTTGTTGTTAAACATTTATTATTTTACAACAGCAAAAATTCTCCATAAACTTGTAATTAAACTCAGTTTCTTAACTTTTTAACTTTTTTTCCATAAAAAACAACAACAAAAATTGTCATACAAAAACTGAATTCATGTTTTTGTTTTTTTTTTTAATTTTTCTTGTTTCAATTTTGGTGTTTCTGAACTCATTTTTATTTATTTTTTTGTTGCTTAATTTTTTACGATCATCTGTAAAACTCGTGTAATTATTTGTTTCAAATCTTTTAATTATTTTTTCCTTTATTGCCAAAAATGGTCGCAAAAATCACACGAAAAATTCTTGAAAAATTGTAGAAGCGGGAATGAAAAACGTAAAAAATTTACCACAAAAAATTTAGACATAAAATAATAAATGTTCAAGACGTGAATTGAAGTGAAGTATCGTTTGTTGTGTGTGATTTAAAGCTGTTTTTAATTTAAGCTTTATTTTCGTTTCTTCGTTTATTTTGACAAAAACAAGCGCTTTAGTCCCCCAAAAAATAACATTCATCTTCCAGCAAAATTTGTTACTCATCAATTCATTTGAATTTTGAATTTGAATAAAAAAATGCGAAACACAAGTAATAAAAGCAAAAGTTCTTTTGTCTTTTTTATTTCACTTTTTTTGAGAATTTAGTTTTATTACTCTGAAGGGTTTGCGAAGCGTGTAAGAAGGAGTTAAATAATGGAGATAATATGGTTTCTTCTAACGTTGTGATTTTGTCACAATCACGCTATGGTTATGCTCTTAACACATTCATGTTATTGACTATAATATGGTTGTGCTATAACAATATGATTGTAAATTCAAAAAATTTGAATTTGATTTTGATTTGAAAATTTGAATTTGTAGTGAAAATTTGAATTTTTAATGAAAATTTGAATTTTTAGTAAAAATTTGAATTTTTAGTAAAAATTTGAATTTTAAGTTAAAATTTGAATTTTTAGTAAAAATTTGAATTTTAAGTAAAAATTTGAATTTTTAGTAAAAATTTGAATTTCTAGTGAAAATTTGAATTTCTAGTGAAAATTTGAATTTTTAGTGAAAATTTGAATTTTTAGTGAAAATTTGAATTTTTTTGTGAAAATTTGAATCTTTAGTGAAAATTTGAATTTTTAGTGAAAATTTGAATTTTTAGTGAAAATTTGAATTTTTAGTGAAAATTTGAATTTTTTTGTGAAAATTTGAATTTTTAGTGAAAAATTTAATTTTTAGTAAAAAATTTAAATTTTTAGTGAAAATTTAAATCTTTATTGAAAATTTGAATTTTAATGAAAATTTTTATTTTTAATGAAAATTTGAATTTTTAGTGAAAATTTGAATTTTTAGTGAAAATTTGAATTTTTAGTGAAAATTTGAATTTTAAGTGAAAATTTGAATTTTTAGTGAAAATTTGAATTTTTAGTGAAAATTTGAAGTTTTAGTGAAAATTTGAATTTTTAGTGAAAATTTTAATTTTTAATGGAAATTTGAATTTTAAGTGAAAATTTGAATTTTTAGTGAAAATTTTAATTTTTAGCGATAATTTGAATTTATAGTGAAAATTTGAATTTTAGTGAGAATCTGAATTTTTAGTGAAAATTTGAATTTTCAGTGAAAATTTGAATTTTCAGTGAAAATTTGAATTTCTAGTGAAAATTTGAATTTTCGGTGAAAATTTGAATTTCTAGTGAAAATTTGAATTTTCAGTGAAAATATGAATTATTTTTAGTGAAAATTTGAATTTTTAGTGAAAATTTGAATTTTTTTTGTGAAAATTTGAATTTTTAGTGAAAAATTTAATTTTTAGTAAAAAATTTAAATTTTTAGTGAAAATTGAAAATTTGAATTTTTAATGAAAATTTTTATTTTTAATGAAAATTTGAATTTTTAGTGAAAATTTGAATTTTTAGTGGTAATTTGAATTTTAAGTGAAAATTTGAATTTTTAGTGAAAATTTTAATTTTTAGCGAAAATTTGAATTTTTAGTGAAAATTTGAATTTTAAGTGAGAATCTGAATTTTAGTGAAAATTAGAATTTTTAGTGAAAATTTGAATTTCTAGTGAAAATTTGAATTTTCAGTGAAAATTTGAATTTCTAGTGAAAATTTGAATTTCTAGTGAAAATTTGAATTTTCAGTGAAAATTTGAATTTCTAGTGAAAATTTGAATTTTCAGTGAAAATTTGAATTTCTAGTGAAAATTTGAATTTTCAGTGAAAATTTGAATTTCTAGTGAAAATTTGAATTTCTAGTGAAAATTTGAATTTTCAGTGAAAATTTGAATTTCTAGTGAAAATTTGAATTTCTAGTGAAAATTTGAATTTCTAGTGAAAATTTGAATTTCTAGTGAAAATTTGAATTTTCATTGAAAATTTGAATTTCTAGTGAAAATTTGAATTTTCAGTGAAAATTTGAATTTCTAGTGAAAATTTGAATTTTCAGTGAAAATTTGAATTTCTAGTGAAAATTTGAATTTTCAGTGAAAATATGAATTTCTAGTGAAAATTTGAATTTTCAGTGAAAATATGAATTTTTAATGAAAATTTGAATTTTTAATGAAAATTTTTATTTTTAGTGAAAATTTGAATTTTTAGTGAAAATTTGAATTTTTAGTGAAAATTTGAATTTTTAGTGAAAATTTGAATTTTTAGTGAAAATTTGAATTTTCACTAAAAATTTTAGTGAATGTAATAAAAATTTAAATAGCAATTGAGTATTGAAGAATTCTTGGTCTCTTTAATGCAGATCTTTACATGTTAAGAGTTGAAGAGATAGAATAGTTGTTGTATCGAGTTCTTGACCGACTTTGCCCCCAAAAAATCCCCAGTAAATTCTCTAACCCCAGAAAAAGAAACCCTTTTTTTCAAACTCTTTTTGTTTTCTCTCGAATTTTGAAGTTTTGTCTCTAAAGACAAATTCCTACAACAACAATGAGCAAAACAGAATAAGTAAAGATAGAAAAAAATGTGTGGTTCAATGGTTGTATGGTCCGATGATTACCATCAAAGCCAGCCCTGGGGTACTTGACGATGGCTACGTATATTTGTTTCTTGTACATTTTTTTTTTGAGATTTGCGATTCTTTAGACTTCTTTTCGACAACAAAAATAAGAAAAGAAAAAAATTAACGATGACAAAAAATTATAAAATAAAAGTTATCAAGTTGAACGGCCGGTTTGAAAATTTTAACACGTTTGACCTTGAATTTCGAATGGTTCGAATTGTGTGTAGAGTTGTATTTTAAATTCAACTTTGGTTTTTATTGTTATTGTAATATTTGTTGTATTGTATTTCACTCTCTTTAGTTTCAGAAAAAAAACAACAACACACTCACATACGAACGCATGACAATGGCCGGCTAACAGGCCGTTTATGACTCTGACTGAAGCCAAAAACTGACTGAATTTTAACTTTTTTTCGCAGACAGACAAACAGCGGTAGTCTCAACCGTCAGTTGGTGATCATGCTGATGATTGTGTTTTTTTGGGGATATGAGAATATGAGTAAGTGTATGTGTGTATGCCTTTGGTTTGTTTTTTGTGCGATTTAGTTATTTATTTAGTCCAATGCAGTTGACTGGTAGTCAGTCAGACAGACAGACAGACAGACAGACAGACATACAGTCAGTCATGGGTACACAGTGTGTCTAAATCGATTTTATTTTTCTGTAAATAATTCTGTAACTTTTGAACGGTTAGAGATACAGAAATGTATGGAAAAAGGTTAAATTTTACTAGAAGAAGCCAAGTTTAGTGTGAATTTTCAGCCGAGCTATAAACCTTTAAAACATGTACTTGGTATCTGTGAAAACGTCAGAACTAGCAGATTTACAATATTTAAAGAAAAATGAAATAGAATGTCATTTGAGATCAAAAATTAATGAATAATTTTAAATTTCGATTTTTTTATAAAATTCATATTCAAACTTTAATAAAATTGAAAACGACATTTAAACGACATTTAAACGACATTTATTTGAAATTTCAATATGATGTATATTACCTTATCCATGATTTAGGGAATTATAAAGATTCCCACTCTTCCATGCGCAAATGCCCAAAATCTCAATTCGTATAAATCATGTTAAAAATTTTGACTTTCTTTTTACCTTAATTTTTGCCTTTTCACTACAAAGGCCGTTCAGCTGAAAATACTTTTTATGAGTTTACTTTACATATGTAAATTTATAACAAAGATATTTAAAAAAATAACACCGGCCTTACGATTTTAGAAAAAAGTAAAAAAGTAAAAAAAAATTCTAAAATCGACCAAGAGCTTGTCTCTGCCCCTATGACATGCGGATTTAGTTTACACGCTTTCCTAATAAGTTTTCTTTATAAAACGGTAAAGAAAATTATAAAGCAGAGAAAAATGATTTTATAAATGAAAAAATGTTGCCACCTTTTTGAAAAAATCCCTAAAAAAAAATATATAATAAATTTTCTTTGAAATTCCAACTTCAGATTAATATAAATTTTAAACTGATACATATATTTATACCTGTATTGCACCAATATTTTTCAAAAATCTGGCAACTGTTTTAAAAATCTTAAAAATATGAAAAATTAACAGACCTTAAAAATGGCTTGTAAATTTTGGAATATCTCCGAAACTATAAGAGACCCAAACATGTTTGCGTATTTTTATAGATATTTACAAGGACTTTTTATACTAAATCAAAAAAGTAGTAAATATAACGAAAAAGAGAAGAATTACTGAAAAGTAGGTTAAATATGAGTTAATGAAAGCTTTATTCATCATAACGAAAACTTTCGTAAATTCATCATATTGACAAAAAATTGTCAAAATGACTATGTAAGTTCGTTAATCAAAATGGGATTTAATTTGAATAAATATTATTCAATTTGAATAATACATTATTCAAATTGACAATAATGAATTCTTTAAATTGATGAATATTATTCAATTTAAATACCGTATTTAACTTAAATTTACGAAATTTTAGTTGAATTGAGGAAAGAATTACGTTAAATTGTTGTAATAAATTAAAACATTAATTATTTAGGATCAAGGGAAGGAGTACGTACTTCCGATACAAAGCAAATACTGATCATAGAATATTTTCAAACTGTAACAACGAGAATTTTCAAATTTTGTCATAATGCCTTCCTTAAGGAAATGTTTTAATGAATATTTATAGATCTACTACAGTGATAAAATTTGGTCCCAATTACATTTTTTAATGCACGTCAATTTGTGAAATTTCTTTCGAGATCTCGGACTGCGCAGCGGATAAAAGCCAGTTTTAGATAATAATTAAATAGTGTAAAAAACATAATAGAAAACTAAAAATAGTGCAATGTCAAAGGACGGTGGTAAGCCGATCGTCTTAAATTTCTGATAAATGTTTGTTGATCAGCTGATCGTTAACATTTTACGAAAATTTTTCGTTAATATAACCTACGACATTTGGTTCAGTGTAAATATAAAATTTTTTTCTCTCTCTCTATTCATAAGTGAATTTTACCTGAGATGGCTAACTGTAGTGGGTCACTGACTACGCCCCTGACTATGAAGGGGCTTGTGTTGCTCCAAATCAACTCAAAAATACCTCAGCGATGATTTCATCAAGATATCTCTTATGGTTCAAAAGTTAGAGATTTTTAATAAAGAAATCGATTTGGACACACTGTGGGCCATAATTTTAGTTTTTTTAAGGTTTCAATGGAGCTCTAAATAATGTTTTGTATAAGAAATTTTATTTCAACAAAATTTATTTTAAAATTAAAGGGATTTTGTTTCGCTTCAACCAACCATTCAGTATTTTTTAAAATTCAATTTTGCAATTTGACTGAAATTCTCCATTAGGAGTTCTTTTTTTTTTTTGTTCAAGCTCCGTCCGCCATATTTTTTGACAGTTTAAAGTTTTTTAATTTATTCGTTATTTTTTATTTATTTTGATATCTTTCATTTACTGAAGCCAAAAACTGACTGAATTTTAACTTTTTTTCGCAGACAGACAAACAGCGGTAGTCTCAACCGTCAGTTGGTGATCATGCTGATGATTGTGTTTTTTTGGGGATATGAGAATATGAGTAAGTGTATGTGTGTATGCCTTTGGTTTGTTTTTTGTGCGATTTAGTTATTTATTTAGTCCAATGCAGTTGACTGGTAGTCAGTCAGACAGACAGACAGACAGACAGACAGACAGACATACAGTCAGTCATGGGTACACAGTGTGTCTAAATCGATTTTATTTTTCTGTAAATAATTCTGTAACTTTTGAACGGTTAGAGATACAGAAATGTATGGAAAAAGGTTAAATTTTACTAGAAGAAGCCAAGTTTAGTGTGAATTTTCAGCCGAGCTATAAACCTTTAAAACATGTACTTGGTATCTGTGAAAACGTCAGAACTAGCAGATTTACAATATTTAAAGAAAAATGAAATAGAATGTCATTTGAGATCAAAAATTAATGAATAATTTTAAATTTCGATTTTTTTATAAAATTCATATTCAAACTTTAATAAAATTGAAAACGACATTTAAACGACATTTAAACGACATTTATTTGAAATTTCAATATGATGTATATTACCTTATCCATGATTTAGGGAATTATAAAGATTCCCACTCTTCCATGCGCAAATGCCCAAAATCTCAATTCGTATAAATCATGTTAAAAATTTTGACTTTCTTTTTACCTTAATTTTTGCCTTTTCACTACAAAGGCCGTTCAGCTGAAAATACTTTTTATGAGTTTACTTTACATATGTAAATTTATAACAAAGATATTTAAAAAAATAACACCGGCCTTACGATTTTAGAAAAAAGTAAAAAAGTAAAAAAAAATTCTAAAATCGACCAAGAGCTTGTCTCTGCCCCTATGACATGCGGATTTAGTTTACACGCTTTCCTAATAAGTTTTCTTTATAAAACGGTAAAGAAAATTATAAAGCAGAGAAAAATGATTTTATAAATGAAAAAATGTTGCCACCTTTTTGAAAAAATCCCTAAAAAAAAATATATAATAAATTTTCTTTGAAATTCCAACTTCAGATTAATATAAATTTTAAACTGATACATATATTTATACCTGTATTGCACCAATATTTTTCAAAAATCTGGCAACTGTTTTAAAAATCTTAAAAATATGAAAAATTAACAGACCTTAAAAATGGCTTGTAAATTTTGGAATATCTCCGAAACTATAAGAGACCCAAACATGTTTGCGTATTTTTATAGATATTTACAAGGACTTTTTATACTAAATCAAAAAAGTAGTAAATATAACGAAAAAGAGAAGAATTACTGAAAAGTAAGTTTAAATATGAGTTAATGAAAGCTTTATTCATCATAACGAAAACTTTCGTAAATTCATCATATTGACAAAAAATTGTCAAAATGACTATGTAAGTTCGTTAATCAAAATGGGATTTAATTTGAATAAATATTATTCAATTTGAATAATACATTATTCAAATTGACAATAATGAATTCTTTAAATTGATGAATATTATTCAATTTAAATACCGTATTTAACTTAAATTTACGAAATTTTAGTTGAATTGAGGAAAGAATTACGTTAAATTGTTGTAATAAATTAAAACATTAATTATTTAGGATCAAGGGAAGGAGTACGTACTTCCGATACAAAGCAAATACTGATCATAGAATATTTTCAAACTGTAACAACGAGAATTTTCAAATTTTGTCATAATGCCTTCCTTAAGGAAATGTTTAATGAATATTTATAGATCTACTACAGTGATAAAATTTGGTCCCAATTACATTTTTTAATGCACGTCAATTTGTGAAATTTCTTTCGAGATCTCGGACTGCGCAGCGGATAAAAGCCAGTTTTAGATAATAATTAAATAGTGTAAAAAACATAATAGAAAACTAAAAATAGTGCAATGTCAAAGGACGGTGGTAAGCCGATCGTCTTAAATTTCTGATAAATGTTTGTTGATCAGCTGATCGTTAACATTTTACGAAAATTTTTCGTTAATATAACCTACGACATTTGGTTCAGTGTAAATATAAAATTTTTTTCTCTCTCTCTATTCATAAGTGAATTTTACCTGAGATGGCTAACTGTAGTGGGTCACTGACTACGCCCCTGACTATGAAGGGGCTTGTGTTGCTCCAAATCAACTCAAAAATACCTCAGCGATGATTTCATCAAGATATCTCTTATGGTTCAAAAGTTAGAGATTTTTAATAAAGAAATCGATTTGGACACACTGTGGGCCATAATTTTAGTTTTTTTAAGGTTTCAATGGAGCTCTAAATAATGTTTTGTATAAGAAATTTTATTTCAACAAAATTTATTTTAAAATTAAAGGGATTTTGTTTCGCTTCAACCAACCATTCAGTATTTTTTAAAATTCAATTTTGCAATTTGACTGAAATTCTCCATTAGGAGTTCTTTTTTTTTTTTGTTCAAGCTCCGTCCGCCATATTTTTTGACAGTTTAAAGTTTTTTAATTTATTCGTTATTTTTTATTTATTTTGATATCTTTCATTTACAATCTTTTTTTTCGATTGTTTATTTTAAAGTTCTTTTTCCCTTTTTTGTATTTAATTTTTTTTTTTTTTTTTGAAATTGTTAAAATTTAATGTCAAACTGTTATTTTTTTCCAATTTTTTCTTATTTATGTATATTTTGGAACATCATTATTTTCTTCATTATCATCATTATGATCATTATTATTTTCATCATCGTAAACGGAAATGGTTTTTATGGTTGTCTGCAATTTTAGTTTTTATTGCTTTTTCTTGTTATAATTTATAATTTAAAAATTTTGCGGTATTCGAAGGGATTTTTCTTCTTTGATTTAAGTAGTAAGAAAAAAAAGAGTTTAATTTATTCAAATTGTATCAGACTTTATTTGGATATTGATGAGGGTTTGTACGCTTATAATTCTTGAAGCTATATTCTCAACCAGTGTTGTCAATTTAGCTAAGTTTTTTTATTTTCAGTTTTTAAAATATTGCAAGATCTCGAGTCATATTTTTGCAGGACTTTGTTTAGGCCCTCTCGAACTTGACACATTTTTATGTTTTGGCTTCGAAAAACGAAACTACTTAATCTACAATTTTAAATTTTTTATTTAAATGAATTACTACAGTTACGAACAGGTAGTCCATCTCTGTTTTAAATTTATCACGCATTTGGACACCTTTTCAGTGCTCTTTAATTCTCGTTTACTAAGAACAAAATATCTCCCCACTGGCCTTAGGTCCAAGAGGTTTGGTACAAATAACACATTATTGTTGCTATACAGTTAAGGGCTGGTTTACAATAGTGACAGGATTCCAAAACAGGTCAAAAATAAGTGGTCACATAAATGTACGAATGAAAGTTTGCGATTTTATGTAAACATTTTTTGATATAAATTTTGGTATTTATATCGCCCGTTGCAACAAATAATTGTCTTTTTAGCCACAACTGCATATCGCTTGTCATAACAGGAACTTCTTGGGAAATTTTGACTGCTTTTGGATCCCAAATATTTCCTCAAGATTTCCTTGAGCACCAACAACATTAAATTTTGGATCCTTCAGTTGTCCGTTTGCATACGTTTCATCATCTTTTATGCAGTAAAAATATATTTTTTTGAGAAAACTTGAATTCAATTTCTGAGATATGTTTTTGGCCTCTTAATTTTAAGCTTCGGTAATGTAATAAGCTGATTCCATCTACCCGAACCAGGTTTCCAATTAACGTACATGTTCTTTCGGTACTGTTTAATTAACATTTTGACGCAGATCGTTGAATATTTGACCAACTTTCTGTAGGACCAAGTATTTTTAATACGCATTTTATCTGGTCACTCATTTCAATCGATCTTACCTCTTATTAGGAGTGGACAACTGGACTGGTTTTTTAAAACTTATAAATAGGAATTCCGGATATCGAGATGCTAAACGGGTCTGTTTTTTTTCAAATCTCGTGATTCGGGTTTCTATAGATCAAATTAGCGGTGCGTGGATTTTTGTTCCATGATAAAATATACATTAATTTTAATAAAAAAAAACAATTTTTAATTGCTAAGGAAAAGACCTATTAATGCTTTTTATTGTCCTAAGTAGTTTGCAGTTTAAAATTCGGAAAATCGGTCCACTAACAAAGAACATATAGACCGATATCTGAAACAACCTCGTAATGAAGACAAAAAACTTTTGAAAAATTTTTAAAAATTTGTTATAAGATTTAAACAAAATTTTTATATAATTTATAGCTTAAGACGTTTCACTATTATTCCAACGAAATCGGTTAAATTTAAAAGGAGTCATAATCAAAAATGTGTCAAAGTTTCTTTAAAATAACGAAACCGATTTAAATTGTTCACCTTTTTTGGTACAAATAAATCTTGTAGAGGTCTAAAACCACACGATAAATTTCCTCAATTGACTGCAGGATCCATAAAAAATAACCCACTTTCGAAAATCGCCTCAAAAGGCAAACAAACCCATATGAATATTTAAAAACATATATTCTAAAAATATATATAATCATAAAATAAATCCATAATTGATCAAGCTTGCATCATGGTGTAGGGTGTCATATAGTCAGTCTTAACAATCTTAATTGTTTTAATTTCATAACAGGTCATATTCGTGATACTAAAATAATAGAATTATAGTCAGAGTTCGAATAATTTAAATATCTGTCTGATGTCCCGGAATTGTTTTCTTCACCTGATAAAATGGTATTTGATTTTTTGGATCCCATTTTAAATTTCTTTTTATTATTTTTTCATTTAATTTAAGGTGTTTTTAACCCTGAACCAAATTTTCCAAGACTTTCACTTTATTTAAAAAAAATGTTTAAATCATCTTTTTTCATTGTTGTTGTTGTTGTTGTTGGTTTTTTAGTTTATAAATCTAGAAAACGTGTGTGTGTGTAACCATTAAAATGTGTATCTCTAAAGGAAGTAAAGATTTAATCTACCTTAACGTAAAATATCTCGTAATATACAATTATATATATATAGAAAGATATATAAAGTTATATATTTTTTGTTTCCATTGAAATCCATTAATTTTAATAATTTTAAATTTTTTTGTTTCAATGAAATCTCATCAACAACAAAATAAACTTTAAGTTAATTATCGTCTTTATGGAAAAAAAACTTTAACGAAAAATTATTGTATTGAACATTTTGTTTTTTGAATAAGAAACTGACGGGATGTCGGACCTAACTGACAGACGTATAAACAATAAAGTAACTGAAACTGAATAATAAAATAATGAACAGCAGAAAAAGTGCGTTATGACAAGACCTTGAATTGCGTGTTTAAATGTGTATGTGTTTTTGTGTATGTGATAGTATGTGTGTATAAATAAAACTTGGGTTAAATATTAAAATGCGTATAAAATTCAAAGTCGTCATAAGTTTAAGCGTGATTAATGACTTTTTTTTTGGTTAAGAGCTGTAAAAAAACCGAAATAATGAAAATATTAATTCGAAAATTCTACTTGTTATACCCTCCACCACCACAAGTGGTGAAAAGGGTATATTAACCTTGACATTCCATGTGTAACGCTAAGAAGGAATCATTTCAAACCCCATATTGTAATCAAAATCTGAGACGATGTATTTATGTCCGTCTGTCTGTAGTTGACACGCTCACATCCACTTTAATTAACCGAAATCAATAAAATTTGACCTGAGTAATGGTTTTATATTATTTTTTAAACCATTAAAAGATATAGACCGATATCTGAGAACTTGTGTAAAATTGTCAATTATAAATCGAGAATGAAATTCCGCCATAACATTAAGTTGTATGTACTTCATTACCATTCCAAAACTTATCAAAATCGGTTCAGTATAAAAAAGTTATAGTCAAAAAATTTAACTGATTTTAAGAGTCATTAGGCGTTCACCTCTGTTATATTTCCGAAAGAACATTTATATATTGTACTCGTTTTAAGTGTATGTGTGAGTCTGTATGTACGAAACATACTGTATTTATTATCACGCTCATTTGTGGTGGAGGGTACTAAAGATTCGGTATAGCCGAATATTTTTTGGTTGGATGTTAAAGCTTTTGACCCATAAATCGTATAGGAACAAAGATTTTTTTATGGTTTTAATGTACAACAATGTATTTCATTTATTTTTAAGTTTTAACATAATTTGATTTCCTTTTTTTTTTGGATCTCATTATTCTTCTTGTTGTTACGTTTTCTTTTTTCTTCATTGTTCAAATTAACATGAAGTTTTTTTCCCTTTTTTTCACTTTTCGTCTTAATATATTTCCAGTTATCTGTGTGTGAATTTAAGTCAGTGTTAATAATTATTTAATTTTTCTTAAAAAATAATAAAAAATTTAAGGAGTGAGATCGAAAAATTCTTAACAGACATATATGTTAATAACAGTTCCATTTTTTATTTGATTGATCACTAGTGATAAATTTTTTGAAATTTTTTTTGGAAACTTTTCCATTTACTTCTTTATAGTGGTTTCTGTCAGTTTAAAAAAGTCAGTGCTCAAAAATCTGTAACACCTTTAGACCCTTTTTTGTGCTTTTCAGTTCTATGTAAGCAAGAGCCAAATAACTCTCCTTAAGCCTAACCCACTTGGTACAAATACTATATAATAGTATTCCTGTACCACTCAATAGCTTGTTTACCATAGCGGGAGAAGGCCAAGTCAGGCCAAAAATTAGTGAACACATTATGAGGTCTCGTGAATGGAAGCAGCCCTTCTTTGTAAACATTCCTTGATGTAAAGTTCGGTATTTATAGCGCCCGTTGTAACAAATGATTGGTTACCTTTGCCGGAATTGCATATTGTTTGCTGTAGCAATATTTTTTTTGGGGAAATTTTGACTGCTTTTGGTCCTTATCAACATTTTTTCGAACATCAGCAACATTAAATGTTTGACTGAAAAATCTGCCAGAACATAAGTTTCATCAAGAATTTTTCTTTTAGAAAAATTTGCTTAAATGTTTGTGCTCTATTTTTGGCTTCTTTATTTTAAGCATAATTCCTGTCAGGAATATGTTGAGCCTTTATTGATTTTAAAACCTGTATTAGCTTTAAATTTTCGTACCCAATAGCCCGAGTTCCCAATACATTAGGTAGAATGTGTTGGGTGCTCTTTTGAAACTGCTTTCTGTTTTTTTTGGGCTCTTAGAATATCATGTGGACCATTCCTTCTAACTGAACCAGGTTTTCTGTCTACAAACATATTCTCCCGATACTGAAAATATTTTGACGGGACCAAGTTGGGTTTTGTTGAAAATTTTAATACGCACTTTTTCCTAATCTCTCATTTTTATCAGACTTACAAAATATAGATTTTTTTGACATTTAACTGACATGTTTTACAACGGTAACTTAATTGAACCTAAATCAGATAATACTTGAGTAAAAAGCTTTAATGAAAAATGTGTATTAATAATTTTTCGAACTCATTCCTTATTTAATTTTTAGGTTTTTCTTCTTCTTAAATTAAAATAAATTAATAAAAACTAAATTTAAAAAAGTGTTTTGTTTGCTTAAAGTTTATGTTTAGTTATGGTTTATAGTTTTGTTGGTAACGATTTTTTTTTTTTTGGAAAATGTGGGTGTGTCTGAGATACTTTCTTGCTTAGTTACGTTATCAAATGTTAGTGCTTTTTTTGGGAGCTTTTTTCTTTGAAAAGTTTAATCTTCACTTTTACTTTTTCTCACTTTAGTTATAATATTTTTGGGGGAAATGTTGAAGAGATAAATATTTATTAAAAAGTTTCGTAATTTTAAATTTTAATTTTAAGGTGTTTTAGGAAATTTCGCTTTTATTATATAATTTTAATAAAAATGAAAACGGAAGATATTTAAAGAATTAACCATATAAACCAAATGTCTTTTGTCTTTATTCCTAAATTAATTTTTGGCAATTTTTTTTAAACTACATATCCGAGGTTGTCAACTTTGGAGCGTCGCCGAATACTCTTCTGATCAAAAAGTCACTGTATTCCTCCAAATCAACTCTTACTATGTGAAATTTTATTAAAAAATCTCTAACCATTCAAAACTTACAGATTCATTAAAAAAACATCTATTTGGACACACTGTGGCAGCGGTTGTAAATAGATATTTGCGACAAACTGTTGTAATTTTGGAACTATTGCAGATAACTTACTCAAATTGAACATATTTATAGCAGAGTTGTTTTCACATTGATTTGCAAGATTACAAGCCCTCAGCAAGTCAGGTTCCATTTTAAAGTTGGTTATCTCTAATATGTTGATTTTTGAAAATTCACAAAAATTTCCTTTATGAGACAATAGACATTTGAAAGATCTCTCACAAAGACCTTTACTTATTTCTAGCCTTACCTTCTCATAGTTTCTTAAACATTACAAGAACGTTATCAATATGTAAATCTGTACATTTTTATGATGTTTTCAAAAAGGTGGCAACATTTATTTGCTGAGGAAAATTATACTTTGTAATTCTTTAAAAAAAATAGTAATGGAAATTCATGAATAAATTTGGGGCAAAGATCTGTTCAGAATTCCTAGTGAAAATTGCTGAACTTTGAAACAATTACGCTTTTTAAGTTCTTAAACCGCAAAACTAAAATCATTTTTAAAAAAGGCCAATTCAACTCGAAAGGTCCCTTGCTACCATTCATAATTTTTTACCATTTATAAATAATTAGTAAATAATTATTATCGACCATTAGCTGTAATATCGTCTTAACTGTATAAATATATTTATTCAGAAAACGCTTTTTTAGTTAGTTTCCCAAGCAATCAGCAATAAATTATGTAATTTCCCAGAAATATATTGCCACGATCATGGATAATGTACAAATAGATCGTTTAGATCAGTTAATAAATCTAGAATTTTTAGACTTATGACGAACATGCCACAAATGACCACAGTTATCAGTATGCAATTTTAATGATGCTTTTACAAAAATAGAACAACATTTATGGAAGATAAAGTCCCTTTTATTTTTTTTTTTTAAAGCAAAAGTGATCGTGCTAGAGATGCTGCAATTTAACATGAATATTTTGCAAGGGACGATCGGTTCAAAAAAAGTTTTAAGTAGCTTATTCTATTCTTTCCAAAATTATTCCTGTTCTGTGATTAGTTCCATAGCAAAGTATCCATAAATATAAAAATAAGCAACATTTATGGAAAATAAAGTCGCTTTAAAATTTCTTGGAAAAGAAGAAGTGATCGTGCTTAAGATGGAGCTACTTAACATGAAATATTTTGCAAGAAACGATCGGTCCAAGAAATCAGAAAGTTTTGAGTTGCTAACTCAATCCAAAATTATACTTGTTGTATGATGAGTTCCATAAGAAAGGATCCACTTAAGTGTTTTAGATTTATTTTATTTAAGTCTAACTTCTTTTCAGGTTAAGACATAGATCACAATCACATTAGATAACATTTTCGTCAAAAGACCCAAGTTGCGTAATTACAAAAGATCGTAGATAAAACGTTGCCTTACATTTTTCGTAAAAAGTACCTCAGGAATTGAGCTATGACTCTAAGACAACTAAAATTGCATTTTTCAAAGATCTTATGTGAATCTATTTTTATCCTAAAATTTCCATTGGTCCAGTTGTTATAAAATGTTGTTCTGTCCATATAAATTGATTAATTGACCAACAAACATTTTGCAAATAAATATGAATTCATACATTTTGATTTTCAGGTCAAAATTGTTTTACAAAAAGTGGTGTCACAGCAATAATTCGTCGTAAAACTTAAACTTAGACAGCGAATTGTGAATTTGTTATTGTTTGCAATTTTTGTTGTTGTTGCTGCTGCTGAGTTATCAAAGTTTTTTCTTCTTTAAAAACCATGCAGTTCTGATGATTTCCTTTTGGACTTAGAGTGGTTTTTGTTAATTTCACTGAAAATTTACAAACAAAAATATATTTTTTGTTTTGAAAAATGTTTGGAACAGAGCGAAAAATGAAGTATTTGGAATCTATAAAAACGTAAGATGTTAAGTGATGTCAAATATTTCTGTTGTTTCTTTTTTTCTTTATGATGTATAAGAATTTGTCCATGAATATAAACCCGTTCCAGTTGACATTTGTATTAGGCATTGTCTTTCGAGCACATACTGCCTAAGGTTGTGTAGGGTATAAAAAATAAAGAGTAGTAATGGGCTAAACATTGATATTGACTTGTCTATATCTGAAACTATTTATAGAGATTTACCAGGATTTTTTTAAGTAAAAATTCATAACATATATGAGATGGTCAAATTTAGAAGGTCACTCACAACGCTCTAGACCCGATGGAGGATCTACTCTAACCATATAAAATTTCATTTTTATGTATGCCACTGTTCCCAAGTTACGGACCTCCTAAATAATTTATAAACTCTTCTTTGGCGATTTAAAAACGGTTACCAAAACTAACCGACTATGTTCCCGACCTATACTCCTCCAAATCATTTTAAACACACCCAACCATATGCAATTTCATTAAAATATGCCTTAAAAAAATTATTTTTTATTTCTTTAGTACTTGGCTACTATACTATGCTCTGGTAATCTATGAAATCTACAGCATTAAAAATTTTATTAACATTTTAAATTAGTCTGATCAGAGCGAATACATTAAATACGATCAAAATTTTCGAAACTGTTGGTTTGCTCTACAACAATTTGTAGGTGATTTTTCTGTGTTTATTTCTATGTATGTATTTTTGTTGTTGTAAAAATCGTATGTCTGTATAAATATTTTGCTTGCTATGATTTTATTTCACATTGTTGTTGTTTTTGCTTACTGTTTTGTTTATTATTATTATTGTTGTTTTTGATATTTCAATTAGCACCATATTTGTAATTTAAACACTTTTTTATGTATTTATTACTGTATTGAAAAATAAACTAACTGAACAAAAAAACACATGCCTTCTTCACTCACACACACACACAGATACTCACATACAATCACACACTTTTGCAAAATTCTCAAATTCATATCTAAACAAATGCAAACAAAATAAAAAAATCCCACAGTCGCACTCAAATACAATTTAACTAAACGTAGACACATAAAATTCGCATTTAACAAATAATAAATTTTATAAAAAAAAATAATTAAACAAAAAGAATGACATATTCGAACCTGTAATACCCTTCACCTTAAATGCGTGTGAACTAAATACGTTATGTACGTTCATACACACTAAAATTTTTCTTCAATAAAATACAGAGACAGTTAATGTGTCATGAAATTAGTTATATTTTTAGCTATAACTTTTTTGCTACTGCATCGATTTTGATTAATTTTTGGAATAATAATGAAGTACAAACAACTTAATATTATGACAAAATTTCATTCTAATTTGTCGCGTTAATAAAT